>CM056586.1:1037500-1057556 GCA_029721435.1 Gymnothorax reevesii
AGCATTATGCTCTTTATTTTAATGAGCGTTCTATGGAAATTTAAGGATTCACGGTGCTATTTTAAGCTTTAGCCAAGGGATGCAAAGAATATGAGCAGTTTCCATCGGCAATAATCATGGAAGAAGAAAACTACCCTCTAGATTTTGACTTGCAGTTGAGCAGATTTTCTTTGTTCAAAGATGTGAGCCTGCACAGTAATCATGACACAGCCCCTTTGAAGTAATGATTGTGAAGTTTTTCCAGTTACTAGAGTCTCAGGTCAGAGGAGCCTGGAGAAAACAGTGGTGATTCATACATACTGAAGCTCAATCAATATTGTTGACAAAAAAGCTTCATTTAAAGCTTAGATTCTTCACTTCAAGTACATCTTGATCGTTTCATTTCAAATCCACTGCGGTGACGTATGGCGCCAAAATTATGACAACGGTCACTGTTAAAATGCTGAAGTACCTCCATCATGTAGTCATTGCCACTTTTCCCTCCGTAAATCAAATGATATCCTGATGTAAACATGGACTGACACCATTTAATGTGAAACTTTACCCTGTTTTTTCTCCTGTTGTCTTATTTTCCCTCGCCGTGCAATTAGCGAAGCGGGGGATATAGTATTGGGCTCCGTCCATCTGTACGTACGGACATATAAAATTGAGGTGGCGGGGAATATTGTCATGTTAGTGGCAGACACTTGTATTAAATTTAGAATGAAGATCTGAAAACATATTGTGTGAAAAATATGCTTTAATGGAGAAAAAATGATTTCTCTTCACTGGTTTTTCTCTCCCTATAGAACATGTTTTTATGTGAGATCATGTCTACAGCGAAGGTCAGGACCTTAATCAAAACACTCTGCCCCCACACAGTGCTTTGGACCAATGGCCTTTCAGCAGCAGAATCCATTTGTGTCGTGAAGCAGCACTTGTGGGAATGTAAACGCTGCACCTACACGCCCACTTCTGCTCGCTTCACTGTCCGTCCCATAGAAATTATAGAGGAGGAAGGGAGGACCCAGTTAAAATATCTCTTGATGTTGGAGACATTTTTTACCCTAGAACAGGATACGCCAATATGAATGGAAAAGATATAACATGTCCTTTTTTAAATAACTCATCTGCTGCAGTGGGATTAAATATAAAAAATAATAAATGCAGTAGGATTTTGATTTAGTTACGTTCCTTTTTAGTTATACCACCTTATTCTACATGCTTGGCTGTTTGCTTCTTTAAAGCACTGGCTCTCATATTTGATTTTAATCCATCGTGTGTTGGCTCTCTCCAGCTAAAATCTCTTTCACAGATTAAATGAAATGCTTAACCCCTTTGTGCAGAATACAAATTATGCCAAATTTTCCTGTCATGCATGAAGCTTTGTAACTCATTATTTGTGTCATGGAGACTATGGAAAAGTATTCCAGTAAAGTAAGACGTTTGTAAATTCAATTACAGAATTATTTTGGAATTAAATTTCGGAATTTACGAATGCTGGCATCTATATCTGCGCAAAGGGGTTAAATGAAATTAACTCCTCAGAACAATACATGTGCGACTTGCGTGCATCTATGCTTGTGCTGGTTGCCTTGACCTTAGCTGATTTAAAAATATTAAAATCTCCAGTCATGACATACGGTGCTGTGAACCCCCCCCCCCAATTTCTTCTATTTTTGCTCGTGTTTTATTTAAATGTTTCGGATCAACCATCCAATTTTTAATGTTTGGCAGCATGTGTGATCACGAAATGCAAATCTTTTATTGAAGGTAAAGTCAAGAGTTACTCAAAACCTCTGTCACCCATGTGACAGAATAAACGCGAATGACTAAACCACAAATGCAAGAATGTATTTTTTTTGGTACATCCAACACAGCATCACTCTGTGCACAAATGGAGTCTCCTTCAGAGAGCAGAATCATTTATATTATGAAGTTAGCACTTGTGAATATAATTTCTGACCTATAAATGTACCTTTTGTGCTTTCAATTAACTTGGCATTTGCCAAAGAAATCTAAAAAAGGTGGTTTAAATTTCCTCTGACTTCCTGAGTAGTGATGCTCTTGTGATTGGAAACCAATGTAAATGTAAAAATATCTGAAATGACTTGCACTTTTATAACAGGAAATTGGCAATGAAAATGTTGGATGCATTTCTTGTAAATTTCTTGGGACTCAAATGTTAACATCACATCATTATGCTGACACTCCCCCCCCCCCCCCGTGTGGAGCACATATATGGTTTCCTCTCTGTATCTCAGCTACCATGACCATATGAGGCGTGGAGTTTGTTAAAATCTCGAGCCATTCTGATCTGGAATTCCAATAATCTTAACAATCACATGTGGAATGACTGCTTGCTCCGATAAATACTAAATAGTCTTACTTGTGCCATCTAGTGGCCAGAAAATAAGTGCAGTCCTTTTACCAACTGATAGATGGTGCTGCTTTCTCTATTATGTATGTGTGTGCATTTTCAGTACAAGAACGGATTTGTAGACAGACACAACTTAAAAAAAATCATTTTATTGAATATTTCGTTACATTTTCAGGGGTTAGCAAAATAAATCAGGTTTTAAAAGTTACGTTTTCTTGGATTCTTTGAGTAATCTGGAGACAAATATTTCAATTTAACCAGAGGAGTTCGGAAGGCTGTCAGCAATTGCTGCTTCTGGAAGTTGTTCTGTTCATCTGTTCAATGATCAAATGGCCTTGAAACAAGTTGTGTGTGTGTGTGTGTGTGTGTGTGTGTGTGTGTGTCTGTGTCTGTGTCTGTGTCTGTGTCTGTGTCTGTGTCTGTGTCTGTGTTTGCATGTGTTTACATGTCCATGTGCGAGTGAGTGAGTGTGTGTGTGTGTGTGTGCGTGTGTGTGTGTATGCATCTAAAAGGAGGAGGTCCCCGTCACCATGTTGCCAAGCCCCACCCCCAAGAACAGTATTTCCAGGAATCCCCCTTACGATTGCCCAAGGGATTCCTGGGAAAACTGGACCCCGGGGGCTGGGATGAAATGCTGACCATAACAGGAAGTGAAAAGTCACAGAATTAGAGGTCGGATAAACACTACAAAACACCACCACCACACTTCAGCTCACTTCAACAACTGTGAGAGATCACTGCAAGTAAAATGGTCAAATATGGCACCAACACTGCATGGCTGAATCTGATGTAAAAGTTGCTTCACAACGTATGAACAGTGACTCTTCTGAGGAGATGCCGGTTCATCCCTTTGCTTTGCTTAGAATCCCTGCTTCTGGTAGCGAGTACTGAGGGCACTGCTGCACGTTTCCCCCGTCTGGGACAAGACATTGGTTTGGTGCTCGTAGTGTATAGTGTAACATATTAAAAGTAGTTTCACTGCTTACTCTGTGTCCCCCACTGGGGCAAAGCGCTCCAGGCCCGGGCACCCCTGTCTGCTGATGGTCATGCACACTTACAAGCTCTTGCACTGTGAGGTGCGAACATAAGACAGTCTTCTGAATGAATGTAAAATAGGGACTGAACTGAGTGAACTGCTGTGACTGTGCCAGGAAGTGACATCACTTCTCCGGTAGTGCCCCCCCTCCCGAGCTACAGTGCTTCATCTCAGACTCCCAACTGACCAGAGATGCAGCACTGCACCTTGGGCCTGGAGACTGTGGCCCAAAGGAACCGCCCCCATCCATCTACCATAAGCACCGTCCCTTTCTCAACTCGTCTTACGCACCAAGCGCCTGCACGAAAGGGCCCCTCCTCGGCTTGTGATTACTGTTTGAACGGCACAACCCTGCCAACCATTACATTTTGGCTACCCTTACTGAGGCTCCTGCACCTACCTGTTTTTGTTCAACCCCCCCTCCTCCAAACCACACAGACCTGAGAATCCTCTGCGTACTGCGGCACCACTTACTTTCTCGTCTCTGCATAGACTGTTCTGCTGGTCAGAAAGGATGAAACACAACCAAAGCCATTTGAGCAGGAGACGTGGTGGGCCCCGCACCACACATCCCACGATCATGAGTAACATGCAGTATGTGGAGACTTGGGGCCCTTGCAGATGTCTTCTAGACCAATACAGCATTTTTCCGATGTTGGTTATGGAACTGAAATCTAAAAGAATATACACTGAAATAAGTAGATTGCCCATATTTTGCCACTGTTGATGATATGTTGGCCAGTTTAAACACGAGGGCCAGTTTTATCGATGTGGTAAAATTCTCCACATGTATATTCATCGTTGTACTTTCCACACTTGAACTGCAGTTTTCTCTGCTCTCTGGACGGGTGGCAGTTAACTGTCTCAGGCCTGTTGAGATTCAACAGAGATGTTGGTTTTGTCTAAAGGGGGGTTTACTTTGGGGGATCAGTAAGAGGCAGGGAGAGGCAATAAACACAGGGGTCTACAGGAAGTAGGCCTGACCCCTGCCTGCATTCAGAAATATCTTTCTGTCCTTTCCCAAGACCCCAGTCATGTTACCCCTCCGGCTTTGCCACACTGTCCTGCTGTTACTGCTCAATACCCGGCCCAGCCCCCCCGTCCCTACATCACAGCACCCCCGTCCCTACATCACAGCACCCCATCCCTACATCACAGCCCCCCCGTCCCTACATCACAGCACCCCGTCCCTACATCACAGCACCCCGTCCCTACATCACAGCACCCCCGTCCCTACATCACAGCACCCCGTCCCTACATCACAGCACCCCGTCCCTACATCACAGCCCCCCCGTCCCTACATCACAGCACCCCCGTCCCTACATCACAGCACCCCATCCCTACATCACAGCACCCCCGTCCCTACATCACAGCACCCCGTCCCTACATCACAGCACCCCCATCCCTACATCACAGCACCCCATCCCTACATCACAGCACCCCCGTCCCTACATCACAGCACCCCCGTCCCTACATCTCAGCACCCCCGTCCCTACATCACAGCACCCCGTCCCTACATCACAGCACCCCGTCCCTACATCACAGCACCCCGTCCCTACATCACTGCACCCCCGTCCCTACATCACAGCACCCCCGTCCCTACATCACAGCACCCCGTCCCTACATCACAGCACCCCGTCCCTACATCACTGCACCCCCGTCCCTACATCACAGCACCCCGTCCCTACATCACTGCACCCCCGTCCCTACATCGCAGCCCCCCCCATCCCTACATCTCAGCACCCCCGTCCCTACATCACAGCACCCCCGTCCCTACATCACAGCACCCCCATCCCTACATCACAGCACCCCCGTCCCTACATCACAGCACCCCCGTCCCTACATCACAGCACCCCCGTCCCTACATCACAGCACCCCCGTCCCTACATCACAGCACCCCGTCCCTACATCACAGCACCCCGTCCCTACATCACAGCACCCCGTCCCTACATCACAGCACCCCATCCCTACATCACAGCACCCCCGTCCCTACATCACAGCACCCCCGTCCCTACATCACAGCACCCCCGTCCCTACATCACAGCACCCCCGTCCCTACATCACAGCACCCCGTCCCTACATCACAGCACCCCCATCCCTACATCACAGCACCCCCGTCCCTACATCACTGCACCCCGTCCCTACATCACAGCACCCCGTCCCTACATCACTGCACCCCGTCCCTACATCGCAGCCCCCCCCATCCCTACATCTCAGCACCCCCGTCCCTACATCACAGCACCCCCGTCCCTACATCACAGCACCCCGTCCCTACATCACAGCACCCCGTCCCTACATCACAGCACCCCCGTCCCTACATCTCAGCACCCCCGTCCCTACATCTCAGCACCCCCGTCCCTACATCACAGCACCCCCGTCCCTACATCTCAGCACCCCCGTCCCTACATCTCCGCACCCCCGTCCCTACATCTCAGCACCCCCGTCCCTACATCTCAGCACCCCCGTCCCTACATCTCCGCACCCCCGTCCCTACATCTCAGCACCCCCGTCCCTACATCACAGCACCCCCGTCCCTACATCTCAGCACCCCCGTCCCTACATCACAGCACCCCGTCCCTACATCACAGCACCCCGTCCCTACATCACAGCACCCCGTCCCTACATCACAGCACCCCGTCCCTACATCACAGCACCCCCGTCCCTACATCACAGCACCCCCGTCCCTACATCACAGCACCCCCGTCCCTACATCTCAGCACCCCCGTCCCTACATCTCAGCACCCCCGTCCCTACATCACAGCACCCCCGTCCCTACATCTCAGCACCCCCGTCCCTACATCACAGCACCCCCGTCCCTACATCACAGCACCCCCGTCCCTACATCACAGCACCCCGTCCCTACATCACAGCACCCCGTCCCTACATCACAGCACCCCGTCCCTACATCACAGCACCCCCGTCCCTACATCTCAGCACCCCCGTCCCTACATCTCAGCACCCCCGTCCCTACATCACAGCACCCCCGTCCCTACATCTCAGCACCCCCGTCCCTACATCTCCGCACCCCCGTCCCTACATCTCAGCACCCCCGTCCCTACATCTCAGCACCCCCGTCCCTACATCTCCGCACCCCCGTCCCTACATCTCAGCACCCCCGTCCCTACATCACAGCACCCCCGTCCCTACATCTCAGCACCCCCGTCCCTACATCTCAGCACCCCCGTCCCTACATCTCCGCACCCCCGTCCCTACATCACAGCACCCCCGTCCCTACATCACAGCACCCCCGTCCCTACATCACTGCACCCCGTCCCTACATCACAGCACCCCGTCCCTACATCACAGCACCCCCGTCCCTACATCACAGCACCCCCGTCCCTACATCTCCGCACCCCCGTCCCTACATCACAGCCCCCCCCGTCCCTACATCTCCGCACCCCCGTCCCTACATCACAGCACCCCCGTCCCTACATCACAGCACCCCCGTCCCTACATCTCAGCACCCCCGTCCCTACATCTCCGCACCCCCGTCCCTACATCACAGCCCCCCCCGTCCCTACATCACAGCACCCCCGTCCCTACATCACAGCACCCCCGTCCCTACATCTCCGCACCCCCGTCCCTACATCACAGCACCCCGTCCCTACATCACAGCACCCCGTCCCTACATCTCCGCACCCCCGTCCCTACATCACAGCACCCCGTCCCTACATCACAGCACCCCGTCCCTACATCTCAGCACCCCCGTCCCTACATCACAGCACCCCGTCCCTACATCACAGCACCCCGTCCCTACATCACAGCACCCCCGTCCCTACATCACAGCACCCCATCCCTACATCACAGCACCCCCGTCCCTACATCGCAGCCCCCCCGTCCCTACATCACAGCACCCCCGTCCCTACATCACTGCACCCCGTCCCTACATCACAGCACCCCGTCCCTACATCACAGCACCCCGTCCCTACATCACAGCACCCCGTCCCTACATCACTGCACCCCCGTCCCTACATCGCAGCCCCCCCCGTCCCTACATCTCAGCACCCCCGTCCCTACATCACAGCACCCCCGTCCCTACATCACAGCACCCCGTCCCTACATCACAGCACCCCGTCCCTACATCTCAGCACCCCCGTCCCTACATCTCAGCACCCCCGTCCCTACATCACAGCACCCCCGTCCCTACATCACAGCACCCCGTCCCTACATCACAGCACCCCGTCCCTACATCACTGCACCCCCGTCCCTACATCGCAGCCCCCCCCGTCCCTACATCTCAGCACCCCCGTCCCTACATCACAGCACCCCCGTCCCTACATCACAGCACCCCCGTCCCTACATCACAGCACCCCGTCCCTACATCACAGCACCCCGTCCCTACATCTCAGCACCCCCGTCCCTACATCTCAGCACCCCCGTCCCTACATCACAGCACCCCCGTCCCTACATCACAGCACCCCGTCCCTACATCTCCGCACCCCCGTCCCTACATCACAGCACCCCGTCCCTACATCACAGCACCCCGTCCCTACATCTCAGCACCCCCGTCCCTACATCACAGCACCCCCATCCCTACATCACAGCACCCCGTCCCTACATCACTGCACCCCGTCCCTACATCTCAGCACCCCCGTCCCTACATCACAGCACCCCGTCCCTACATCTCAGCACCCCCGTCCCTACATCACAGCACCCCCATCCCTACATCACAGCACCCCGTCCCTACATCACAGCACCCCGTCCCTACATCTCAGCACCCCCGTCCCTACATCACAGCACCCCCGTCCCTACATCTCAGCACCCCCGTCCCTACATCACAGCACCCCCGTCCCTACATCACAGCACCCCCGTCCCTACATCTCAGCACCCCCGTCCCTACGTCACAGCACCCCCGTCCCTACATCACAGCACCCCCGTCCCTACATCACAGCACCCCGTCCCTACATCACAGCACCCCGTCCCTACATCACAGCACCCCGTCCCTACATCACAGCACCCCGTCCCTACATCTCAGCACCCCCGTCCCTACATCACAGCACCCCGTCCCTACATCTCAGCACCCCCGTCCCTACATCACAGCACCCCCATCCCTACATCACAGCACCCCGTCCCTACATCACAGCACCCCGTCCCTACATCACAGCACCCCGTCCCTACATCACAGCACCCCGTCCCTACATCTCAGCACCCCCGTCCCTACATCACAGCACCCCGTCCCTACATCTCAGCACCCCCGTCCCTACATCACAGCACCCCCATCCCTACATCACAGCACCCCGTCCCTACATCACAGCACCCCGTCCCTACATCACAGCACCCCGTCCCTACATCTCAGCACCCCCGTCCCTACATCACAGCACCCCCGTCCCTACATCACAGCACCCCCGTCCCTACATCTCAGCACCCAGCACAGGACAGCACCCCCATCCCACTCGCTCCTCTATCTCCTGCCTACTCTGGCCATCATAATACCAGCTCACAGGGGGATCACAGTGAATATTTGGATTATTATTAATTGCTGATTTTGTTTCCTAATAATGACTTTCCTTTTACGTCATCTCAGCAAGACCTCTGAAACAGTCGCATATAAGTTCAATAAAATACCCTTAATCAGAAAGGGTATTCTCTTTTTAATCAGAAAGTGAACAATACCTGTATGTAAACTCCAACATTCCAGGATCTCCTTGTATCAGGGTTTGCTGTGAGGGGTCTTGGGTGGAGCTGGTCTGTGTGTCTTCACACCCTCACAACACACATCTCTCTTTCTCAGACAGACTCTCCGCGTTTCCCTCGCTCCCTCAGACAGTGTACTCTACTCCTCCTTTCTCTCGCCCTCTCTCACGTTAGATGAGAACCTTAATAAAACCGTTATTACGGCTGACAAACCTCCCTATCTGGTGAGAGAGACGCATTAAGACAGTGGTTCCTGACCCTGTACCACACTTGTACATCTTCAGTCCTGATCAAAGACTGCACGCCTCAGCCAATGGCTACAAAGCTTGTAAGAAAGATAGAAGTGTTCAGTGTTAAATTCGGGTTGAAATAGACTCTCCTTACAGGACTAATCTAAGCATTGGTAAGCGAACCTACAGTTCTTAGTCTGCGCTGAAGGCTAATAGAATCGTTGTAATTCCACTCTCCAACTCCATTAGGAAAATATGCAGCGCAGCAAGCTAATATAAAACACAGCTCTGTTCTGGTGAGCTACTCACGAAAAGTCAATGGAAAAAGGGTTAGGAATAAAGGACATCTGACAGAATAAGTCTGAGATGTTGAATCTGTTGCTCTGTTGAGATGGCAGTTAGAGGAACAGGTTATGAGATGTGTGTCACAGCTGTAATGCTCTGTCACTGAGTTCATGGAAATGACAGAGCAGGAAGTGGTTTGCATTGTCACAGCCTGGCGCGCTGTGGAATGCGCCATCTCACCTCTCCACAGAACAGCTGTCTGAAAGAGGAATAGTGGTTGCTTGACCCTTTTGCAGCTCTGTTGATCCTGTGATTACTTACGAAGAACCCTCTATACTGGTAGAAAACGGTGAAAAAACCATTGTGAAGTTTTCTCATGACATACTGACCCCAAAACTGGCCACACAGTCACAGAAGAGAACAGTCAGCGGTTAGCTCCTAGGGCAGAATCTACATTATTCTCTAAACCAGGAATGTTCCAGAAAGAAAGCTGAGAGGAGTTCAATTTATTATGCTTCTTATGAGTACACGCGTCTAACTCATTTTCTCTCTTCAAACTGTGTCGGAGAGGATCTCTACTTCAGTTTCCTACAGTTGCGCAGCAGCGAGGAAAAGTGCGAAGTTGACATACTCACGGCCGTGCGATGACTTCACCTCCGCCTTCATGAGCGGCGTGCTCTCCTCCGCCCGGCACCCATACTGTTGCTCCCGGTGACTCTCTGCGGCTCGGGCAGCTCCGCCAAAGGAGGAGCCCAGGAAAGGGCTGAGAAGATGGGGCCCCTCTCGGATCTGGAGAAGAATTTAAGTCCTCAGTACCATTATTTGGGGTGCTGTGCCAATGTAATCAAACCTGCTCCTTCTCTAGAAAAACCCACACAACCTACCCACGCTTAAACACTGCATACAGATTCAACGAGAGCCCTGTGAGGTATGCATGGTCTGGCCGTATGAGGTTCAGTTCCGGCTGCCCGGGGGCATTGGGAGGGTAGCTGAATAAAGTCCCTCTCATAGGGCTGCCGTCATCTGCGCAGTTTTGTGGTGAAAAGATGATGAAATGCTGTCTAGGGCTTCAGAAAAACTGTTGGCATTTGGTGTAAAAGTGAAAGTTTATGGCCGACAACATAGCTTTTTCAGGACAAAGCCAAAGTGGAACTGGGATCAATAAATTTCTATATACACTCCTAAAAATAGAAGTTTAAAGTGGCTGTTCCTAAGGGCACATAAATGTAAGACACAGCATACAGAGGAACTGCAGATGACCCCGATGTCAGCAGTATTAAAAAATATTTTAAAAAAGATTTTAAGGGAAAATGAGAAAACTTCTGAGTATGTATTATTTTAAGTAATAATTTCCACATTGATTAACAGCTGCCCTTGCTCTGAAATGAAAATGTCTCTTACTAAATTCTCATTAAGCTCATGAGCAAAAAACTAAACTGCGGTTCGTAAATACTTGAACTATCTGAAGGTGACCATCCTGCAAATGCTCAACAATCTCTGATACAATATTTGCATCTGGTGGACTCCTGAAAAAATTCCCCACTGAGGAGAAAAAAAAAAAAAACAAGTACAGACACAGCGGTAAAGTTCACCGTTGGACTCTGGTTCAGCAGTCGTGCGAGAGGCGATGGTACGACAGTGGAAGCCCTTACCATTCAGCCTTAATGAACCTGCCCGGCACATGATGAGCCCATTTTTGATGTCCTTTTTGCAGCAGGAAATGGCTTGTGTGGAAGTTCCTGGTGGAATAGGGATGTGTTTTTAGGAAGCACCATCGCCTGTCATTGTCCTCACATCACAGAATCTGGTCAGGATTTCGGCATCTCCTGCGCAAGAGGGACAAACAGAGAATAAGTAACAGTAATATCTGTCCCAGGAGTGTTAGAACTGATCTCAGGTGCTCCATATGTCTTCAGACCGCTTTGCTGACTGGCGGTAAGAAAGGACCCCTCTGGACTATCACCAAAACATACGTCTCAAAACCCTCCCCTAACATGAGAGGGTCCTGGGCTCTCCGTGTGGGGCTGTGCTCCCTCTGATAGTTCCTGGGCACTTTACACAAGATTTTAATGCTCCTGTCGCCATACATCTGCTGTACAGCCTGCTTGTGCCGAGTCAGGGTCACAGGCGCTGGAGCAGTGGACAGTGAGAGTGCACTGAGTCAGGGTCACAGGGGCTGGAGCAGTGAATAGTAGGAGTGAAATGAGTCAGGGTCACAGGCGCTGGAGCAGTGAATAGTAGGAGTGAAATGAGTCAGGGTCACAGGCGCTGGAGCAGTGAATAGTGAGAGTGCACTGAGTCAGGGTCACAGGTGCTGGAGCAGTGAACAGTGAGAGTGCACTGAGTCAGGGTCACAGGCGCTGGAGCAGTGGAACAGTGAGAGTGCATTGAGTCAGGGTCACAGGCGCTGGAGCAGTGGAACAGTGAGAGTGCACTGGGTCAGGGTCACAGGTGCTGGAGCAGTGGAACAGTGAGAGTGCACTGAGTCAGGGTCACAGGCGCTGGAGCAGTGGAACAATGGGAGTGCACTGAGTCAGGGTCACAGGTGCTGGAGCAGTGGAACAGTGGGAGTGCACTGAGTCAGAGTCACAGGCGCTGGAGCAGTGGAACAGTGAGAGTGCACTGAGTCAGGGTCACAGGGGCTGTAGCAGTGGACAGTGAGAGTGCACTGAGTCAGGGTCACAGGCGCTGGAGCAGTGAATAGTGAGAGTGCACTGAGTCAGGGTCACAGGCGCTGGAGCAGTGAACAGTGAGAGTGCACTGAGTCAGGGTCACAGGCGCTGGAGCAGTGGAACAGTGAGAGTGCATTGAGTCAGGGTCACAGGCGCTGGAGCAGTGGAACAGTGGGAGTGCACTGGGTCAGGGTCACAGGTGCTGGAGCAGTGGAACAGTGAGAGTGCACTGAGTCAGGGTCACAGGCGCTGGAGCAGTGGAACAGTGGGAGTGCACTGAGTCAGGGTCACAGGCGCTGGAGCAGTGGAACAGTGGGAGTGCACTGAGTCAGGGTCACAGGCGCTGGAGCAATGGAACAGTGAGAGTGCACTGAGTCATGCACTGAGTCAGGGTCACAGGCGCTGGAGCAGTGAACAGTGGGAGTGCACTGGGTCAGGGTCACAGGTGCTGGAGCAGTGGAACAGTGAGAGTGCACTGAGTCAGGGTCACAGGCGCTGGAGCAGTGGAACAGTGAGAGTGCACTGAGTCAGGGTCACAGGGGCTGGAGCAGTGAATAGTAGGAGTGAAATGAGTCAGGGTCACAGGCGCTGGAGCAGTGAATAGTGAGAGTGCACTGAGTCAGGGTCACAGGTGCTGGAGCAGTGAACAGTGAGAGTGCACTGAGTCAGGGTCACAGGCGCTGGAGCAGTGGAACAGTGAGAGTGCATTGAGTCAGGGTCACAGGCGCTGGAGCAGTGGAACAGTGAGAGTGCACTGGGTCAGGGTCACAGGTGCTGGAGCAGTGGAACAGTGAGAGTGCACTGAGTCAGGGTCACAGGCGCTGGAGCAGTGGAACAGTGGGAGTGCACTGAGTCAGGGTCACAGGTGCTGGAGCAGTGGAACAGTGGGAGTGCACTGAGTCAGGGTCACAGGCGCTGGAGCAGTGGAACAGTGAGAGTGCACTGAGTCAGGGTCACAGGGGCTGTAGCAGTGGACAGTGAGAGTGCACTGAGTCAGGGTCACAGGCGCTGGAGCAGTGAATAGTGAGAGTGCACTGAGTCAGGGTCACAGGCGCTGGAGCAGTGAACAGTGAGAGTGCACTGAGTCAGGGTCACAGGCGCTGGAGCAGTGGAACAGTGAGAGTGCATTGAGTCAGGGTCACAGGCGCTGGAGCAGTGGAACAGTGGGAGTGCACTGGGTCAGGGTCACAGGTGCTGGAGCAGTGGAACAGTGAGAGTGCACTGAGTCAGGGTCACAGGCGCTGGAGCAGTGGAACAGTGGGAGTGCACTGAGTCAGGGTCACAGGCGCTGGAGCAGTGGAACAGTGGGAGTGCACTGAGTCAGGGTCACAGGCGCTGGAGCAATGGAACAGTGGGAGTGCACTGAGTCATGCACTGAGTCAGGGTCACAGGCGCTGGAGCAGTGAACAGTGGGAGTGCACTGGGTCAGGGTCACAGGTGCTGGAGCAGTGGAACAGTGAGAGTGCACTGAGTCAGGGTCACAGGCGCTGGAGCAGTGGAACAGTGGGAGTGCACTGAGTCAGGGTCACAGGCGCTGGAGCAGTGGAACAGTGAGAGTGCACTGAGTCAGGGTCACAGGGGCTGGAGCAGTGGAACAGTGGGAGTGCACTGAGTCAGGGTCACAGGCGCTGGAGCAGTGAACAGTGGGAGTGCACGGAGTCATGCACTGAGTCAGGGTCACAGGCGCTGGAGCAGTGAACAGTGGGAATGCACTGAGTCAGGGTCACAGGCGCTGGAGCAGTGGAACAGTGGGAGTGCACAGAGTCAGGGTCACAGTGGCTGGAACAGTGGGAGTGCACTGAGTCATGCACTGAGTCAGGGTCACAGGCGCAGGAGCAGTGAACAGTGGGAGTGCACGGAGTCAGGGTTACAGGCGCTGGAGCAGTGAACAGTGAGACTGCACTAATTCAGGGTCACAGGCGCTGGAGCAGTGGAACAGTGAGACTGCACTGAGTCAGGGTCACAGGCGCAGGAGCAGTGAAAAGTGAGAGTGCACTGAATCAGGGTCACAGGCGCCAAAGCAGTGAACAGTGAGAGTGCACTGGGTCAGGGTCACAGGCGCTGGAGCAGTGGAACAGTGGGAGTGCACTGAGTCGGGGTCACAGGCGCTGGAGCAGTGGAACAGTGGGAGTGCACTGAGTCAGGGTCATGGGCGCAGGAGCAGTGAACAGTGAGAGTGCACTGAGTCAGGGTCACAGGCGCTAGAGCAATGGAACAGTGGGAGTGCACTGAGTCAGGGTGACAGGCGCTGGAGCAGTGGAACAGTGAGAGTGCACTGAGTCAGGGTCACAGGCGCTGGGGCAATGGAACAGTGGGAGTGCACTGAGTCAGGGTTCCAGGCGCTAGAGCAGTGGAACAGTGAGAGTGCACTGAGTCAGGGTCACAGGTGCTGGAGCAGTGGAACAGTGGGAGTGCACTGAGTCAGGGTCACAGGTGCTAGAGCAGTGAACAGTGAGAGTGCACTGAGTCAGGGTCACAGGCGTGTAGCAGTGGAACATTGGGAGTGCACTGAGTCAGGGTCACAGGCGCTGGAGCAATGGAACAGTGGGAGTGCACTGAGTCAGGGTCACAGGTGCTGGAGCAGTGGAACAGTGGGAGTGCACTGAGTCAGGGTCACAGGTGCTGGAGCAGTGGAACAGTGAGAGTGCACTGAGTCAGGGTCACAGGCGCTGGAGCAGTGGAACAGTGAGAGTGCATTGAGTCAGGGTCACAGGCGCTGGAGCAGTGGAACAGTGAGAGTGCACTGAGTCAGGGTCACAGGCGCTGGAGCAGTGGAACAGTGAGAGTGCATTGAGTCAGGGTCACAGGCGCTGGAGCAGTGAACAGTGGGAATGCACTGAGTCAGGGTCACAGGGGCTGGAGCAGTGGAACAGTGAGAGTGCACTGAGTCAGGGTCACAGGCGCTGGAGCAGTGGAACAGTGGGAGTGCACTGAGTCAGGGTCACAGGCGCTGGAGCAGTGGAACAGTGGGAGTGCACTGAGTCAGGGTCACAGGCGCTGGAGCAATGGAACAGTGGGAGTGCACTGAGTCAGGGTCACAGGCGCTGGAGCAATGGAACAGTGGGAGTGCACTGAGTCAGGGTCACAGGTGCTGGAGCAGTGGAACAGTGGGAGTGCACTGAGTCAGGGTCACAGGTGCTGGAGCAGTGAACAGTGAGAGTGCACTGAGTCAGGGTCACAGGTGCTGGAGCAGTGGAACAGTGGGAGTGCACTGAGTCAGGGTCACAGGCGCTGGAGCAGTGGAACAGTGGGAGTGCACTGAGTCAGGGTCACAGGCGCTGGAGCAGTGGAACAGTGGGAGTGCACTGAGTCAGGGTCACAGGTGCTGGAGCAGTGGAACAGTGAGAGGGCACAGAGTCAGGGTCACAGGCGCTGGAGCAGTGGAACAGTGGGAGTGCACTGAGTCAGGGTCACAGGCGCTGGAGCAGTGAACAGTGAGAGTGCACTGAGTCAGGGTCACAGGTGCTGGAGCAGTGGAACAGTGGGAGTGCACTGAGTCAGGGTCACAGGCGCTGGAGCAGTGAACAGTGAGAGTGCACTGAGTCAGGGTCACAGGTGCTGGAGCAGTGAACAGTGAGAGTGCACTGAGTCAGGGTCACAGGTGCTGGAGCAGTGAACAGTGGGAGTGCACTGAGTCAGGGTCACAGGTGCTGGAGCAGTGAACAGTGGGAGTGCACTGAGTCAGGGTCACAGGTGCTGGAGCAGTGAACAGTGGGAGTGCACTGAGTCAGGGTCACAGGCGCTG
Source organism: Gymnothorax reevesii (assembly GCA_029721435.1). Lineage (NCBI taxonomy): Eukaryota > Metazoa > Chordata > Actinopteri > Anguilliformes > Muraenidae > Gymnothorax > Gymnothorax reevesii. Next base: position 1,053,462 of record CM056586.1, read on the forward strand.
GAGCAGTGGAACAGTGCACTGTACACCAGGAGCGGGGCAGTAACCCTGAATATGGAGCCAATCCATTGCAAGAACATCACATGCCATTTACTGACATTCATTTGCCAGTTGGCAATTTAGAGTCTTAGCCTGCTGTGCCTGTCTTTGAACTGTAAGCGGAAGTCAGAGTGTCGAGGATTGCTGAGGAAAACCCAGGAAAACATCGGGAGAGGAAGTAAACTCTACAGAGAGGCATCGGGCTGAATGCAAACCTGCTATTTCCCTGCTTTGAAGTCTTCCCCACTGTATTGCCGTGGCACCCAGACCCTGTTCTTTCTGCTGTAAATGAATTAAATCGACATTAAGGTTAAATGATTAAATCAATTGTGTACATAATAAATCTGGCACAGGCTAAGTCTACAGCTGTTCCTCAGCAAAAAAAGTATCAAAAACACAAAAAAGGGGAAAGTCTGCCTCTCAGAATGAGAAATAGGGGGCAGCAGCAGTTATCATCAGCACTTCCTCAGAAGGACCATCAGCCTCTCATTTTGTCAACAGTCAGTTCACCCCAAAGAAGGAAAAGAGGCTAAATTTAAAAAAAAAGAAAAGCAGAAAAAATTCTTTGAAATCTTTTCTTCGTTTCCAAGAAGGCAGAGCTTTACGTTGTCTCAACTCCCTGGCCTGGTATCTGCCTCCATCCATATAAGGACCTTTTTTTAAAGGATTTTATTTTGGGATAATGGAAAATGTAGCTGCGCTGACAATAAACATTCAGTCCTGCAGTTCCTAACGGGCTGAGATTGTGGTGGCAGATAGTTTGTCACGACTTGCTTAACCCCCCCCCCCAAGCCTAGACCTCTCAAAATCCCCCCCCCCCACATCTCTCCTCCCGCCTGCATTCATTCCCTTTTTCAGCCACAGTCTGCCGCAGACGGACATAAAAGGGAAAATGGAGTGAAGGTGAGACCGGAGCAGTGAAGCGCGGCGCCGTCACAGAGGAGCAGCGGAAAAACCCTCCTGCTCTCCCATCACTGATGTTTACACACTGAATCTGCAGCTCTGCTCCTCTCTGTACTGTAGCCCTGCGCTGCAGCAGCAAATCCTCCAGGCCATGACAACACTGAGAGGCCCCTGTATGCACACTGCAGCGCACTCCTGTTTGGCCCCTGTATGTACACTGCAGCGCACTCCTGTTTGGCCCCTGTATGTACACTGCAGCGCACTCCTGTTTGGCCCCTGTATGTACACTGCAGCGCACTCCTGTTTGGCCCCTGTATGTACACTGCAGCGCACTCCTGTTTGGCCCCTGTATGTACACTGCAGCGCACTCCTGTTTGGCCCCTGTATGTACACTGCAGCGCACTCCTGTTTGGCCCCTGTATGTACACTGCAGCGCACTCCTGTTTGGCCCCTGTATGTACACTGCAGTGCACTCCTGTTTGGCCCCTGTATGTACACTGCAGCGCACTCCTGTTTGGCCCCTGTATGTACACTGCAGCGCACTCCTGTTTGAACAGTGAAATGGAATGAAATGGCTTGCAGCTTCTTCATGGTTCAAACAATACGGACCAACGTCTCAGTACATTAAGCTATCAGTCAAACCTCACATTCCTGGCTTTCGAGTCCAGTGTGCTGGGCTGCAGGACCAAGATGCAAAAAGTTGTCCCATCGTCCAAATACTTGTGGGCTGATATACTTTGCAACAGATTACAACTTGGCCTTGTGTCCCAGTTGACTCGTCTCAAGCGCAGAAGAGAGAGAAACATGGGGGGCAGCGGCAGAGGTTTGAGCTCCACTCGCACTGTCTCCCACGATAGCAAATTGTTTTGATTAAAAGACATAATACAGGCCAGATATTATGGCATAAACACAGATATGATCCAATGTGACACATTTACGATTATGTTCAATCAAACTGATTACAAATAGTCTGTTCCGTTAAGCTTCCAAAACACCAGCTCACTGTTTAGCAGTAAAGATCATTCTGAGTATATGCCGCAGTGTTCATGACTTATATATTTACATACTCAAATACCATGCACATACACCGTAGGTAACAGACACAGCCCATACTCCCGCCACGCACACCGTTAATGATAAATCTGATCTTACAGTTCATAACTCTTACCCTCCCTCCATATCTGACCTCCTTCAGTCGCTATAGTTCGACGTGACAAAGGCACAGATCAGTGTTTGTAGCAGTTATGCTTATATGGTGGGACCTAGTCCCAGACTTAATGAGACCCTCTCTCCAATACCCCAAAGTCCGAGTCCCACAGTGTGACCCAACCCCCCCATAAGTTTCCGGGTGCAGAGTGAAGACTCAACAAAAGTGAGCCTCAGCTCCCAGGCTCCCCGTGCTCTGTGACACTAATTCTATGGCCTGTGTTTAATAACCAAGATTAAACCAATAAACAGATCATCCTGCCTCCGTTTCCCATGCTCCTCTGTGCCACAGCGGGGTCCCCTTGGCTGCAATGTGCCTCGTGCTGCAGGCGGAAGGCAAGCAGGACACATCTTTTCTCTTTTTGGCATTTAACAAAGCCTGTAGTATCTGTGCCACAAAACTCAATTTAGTGTTGTGAGGGCGCTCTCTGTTAGCTGCCTGCATCTGATTAAATCCTAAATCAGCAAAATCAGCGCAGCTACGAAAGACAATAAAATATCATGGTCAAGGTTCACAAAGGATGGATTATGAATGTCCAGAGTACGCTACAATTTTAGAGTTTCTAAAACAGTAAATCCCCAATTTTGGCCAGATTATTTTCAATTTTGCCTTTGGTGGTAATTCAATTTGAGGTGGTCTAAGACAGAATCATATAGATTCAATGATCCAGGCTTTATGAACAACGTAGATTGTGACTAGTGCAACAACCTCAAACTTATCAAACCTCATCTTAACACTCACTTTGGCCACAGCCTGTACCTACACAGGTAGGTAATGTAAAGTGAGTGTTCCAAGGATGGAGGCAGCAGTCACTTTATATAAAAGAGGAGTCGTTTAATGTTAGAAGCTCTCTGCTGCGGGGTTTTGAAAGACTTCTATCTGCACCCCACCCCCAAAGATGACGACAGCAGCGTTTTCCTCGTGCCAATGTAGCCCAGCAGCCGCCTCTAAATGAAGGTGATCAGTGGTGATGAGTTTAATAACGCCTGGCCTGGGGTTTCCCTCCTGAAAGGCTGATGGCCTCGCCTGGCATTTCTCTGGAACCATGCCAGACTAATCGCCTTTTCTCATGCGAGGTAACAGAAGGATCTGAAAGAATGCAGCCAGTCGGCACATGTCACTGCTGCGCCCCATGTCTGATCTCGCTTCCCATTCGCTGCTGCATGTTTCATGAGTGTCTTAGGTTGGCGATACAATGATTGGAAAGAGCTACCCCTTTATAGGGCTTTTCCACTACCATCTACTCAGGTCTACTCGACTCTACTCAGCCGGGGTTCCAATGAGTTGAGTTGAGCCGAAAATGTGACGTCAACAGAAGGCAGGCCACTGCTTGCTTTGATGACCCCACCCACGTCGAGGTGGTACTCAAACTATGTAATGGAACAGCGGCATTAAGCTGCTTTCACACCGGACGCAAAACGAATTTTTCGCACGACAGATTAATTCAAAGTCAATGCAAAGGCATTGATTTTGAAAGTAATCTGGTTTGCAAATAATTTGTTTTGCGTCCTGTGTGAAAGCAGCATTCGTACGCCGCACTTGTTTCCTCATTCCCTCTGAGCATTTGATTGGCACGGGTTTGGCTCCAAAAGCGGCACTGACTTTGCAGCCTGTTCTCCGGCGGGAGACCACCAATGGACAAGCCTCCCCCATAAGCGCCCAGATGTCTCAGCCCTGGAGCTGAGTGATATATCAGTAAGACTGCTCTGCACGGAGGAAGTCTCTCCTAAGTATTACCAGCTTAGCTGTGGTGAGGACATGCTAACGCCAACCAGCTGCTGTGCAGGAGATGCAAACACCACAACACCTCATAAACATCGTAAAAAACAATGAGAAATGTGTCTGAGGTCTCACAGAAAATGTTACAGTCAGTTCCAATATGTCCTTTTCTAGACTCTTCTCTCTTTGTTTGTTTGTGACTCAGCAACCATTGGGCCCTTCTGAGTCCT
>CM056586.1:1057656-1060156 GCA_029721435.1 Gymnothorax reevesii
ACAAGAGTCCCCTCGGTCCCACAGAGAGAGAAACAGGAGCCAGAAACAAGGGAGAATGAGGAAGAGCCAGAGAAAAAGAAAAGGAGAGAGAGAGAGAAAGAGAGAGAGAGGGAGAGAGAGAGGGAGAGAGAGAGGGAGGGAGAGAGGGAGAGAGAGAGAGAGAGAGACCAGGGAAAAAAGACATGCAAATGGAGTGATGCAGTAGAGGACCAGACGAAAAGAGTGAGTGAGATGGAGAGATGGAGAAGGCAGGGCTGAGAGAGTGAGTGAGAGGAGGGGGAGAGAAGAGGGATGGGGTGGACAGGACAGACAGAGGTCACGCAGAGGTCATGTGAAACCAGCTCCGGCTCAACGGCATCCAGACTTTTGACTCTCAAAAAATAAATAAAGCATTTCCTCTCTCTCTCTGCCTCCAGCGCCACACCTCCCCCCTCTATCTAATCTGTCCATCCATCCATCCATCCATCCATCCACATCATGTCAATGGGGGGGGGGGGGCATTAATCCATAATATAGAGAATCTGGAATGCACGGCAGATATGGTGCGACCCATAATCACTGTTCTTTCCGAATGGCCGTCCAGACTTTGCGCCAAGTTCATCTCCTCCCCAAACAGCCCATAAATCCGTTTAATCACTGCCCTTACTGATAATGTACAAGGGCAATGCTTTCAATATTAAGTTGCAGCAATGGAAACACATTTCCCGGAGGAGACCAAGTGTAGAAATGCAATAGTAATGTGATTATTATGATTTATGTCCGAATACCCGATGTTATGATTCACTTTAATATGATTAGCTGGAGAAGATTCAGCCAGACCTGCGCACACTCTGAGACAGCAGGAATAGACCTGATATTTTCCTGTGTATGCACTATATTTTTTCTGTGTGCGTGTGTGTGTGTGTGTGTGTGTGTGTGTGTGTTTAATGTCTGAGCATTAGCGTGAGTATATCTTTGTACGCATACACGCAAGTTTAAATCCTTCACATCAGTCCCACAGTAATGCAATAGTCAATACCAAATCTTGCTTTTCCCATCTATAAGCCTGTTTTTACATATAGTGCAGCTATCGCTTCATAAATCCTCATCTCTCTACCCCAGTCACGTTCAAATAGGGGCCTGTTTTCTCATTTATTAAACTTTGCTTTGGTTTACACATAAGTTGTGCAGTGCTGTGAAAATCAGGGAATCGGTACTCCAAAGACCAACCGGATTTATGAAACCATGCGCTGGCACATCACCGCATAACTTCACCTTTACAAATCACAACCCAGGGGACAGGCAGCGGCCACAGTCTCATCAACAAATGTCACGAACAACCTGAAAGGTTTCTGAAGCAAAGGCCTCATCATCCCAAAGCACCTTTTACTGCGGCTGCGCAGAAAACACTCGTCCGAGCAAAAGCAAATCACAGTGACAGCCTTGCAGACACATAATTACACCGAGTAGCGAACTTTGGCTCTGTTTGGGGGAAAAACAAGTAACCCGGTGGGCAGCACAACAACGTTGAAGCAACGCTGAAATGATGTCACGTCCAATGTTGGAAATAAGGTTGGATTAGAAAGTTGAGTGCACGTTGGCAATCTGACATTGCATTAACGTTAGCGCCAATTAATGTTGTGCTCGATGTTGACACAATGTTGTATGTTCAACCAATAAATAACATTGAAGACGCCAATGTTAATCAACGTGGATTCAACGTTAGAGTTTTGTCAACCCCGGATGTTCAATGTTGTAACCTTGGTTCAACATTGAACCAACGTTGTGTCGTGTGATGACCAAATATCAACTTAATTTCAACGTTGAAATGACGTCGAGTGCCCACTAGGTAGTAATTAACAGCTCAGTTTGCCAAGGGGATCATTGCATTTGCCTATACAGTAACAGTAAACACTTCACAATTAAAAAGGACTAAATTAATGGTGTTGTACTAGCTACAGTTACATCACAATGCCACATAAACCTAACACATAAACACATATGTCCTGTCATAAAGTGTTACTGCATTTCATAAAGCATAAATAATATTTTTACAATAAAGGTTTATATTTTAAACACTCTCATGTCCCGTAAGATTTAAGGTTTAATCATCTTGCCATCACACAGAAAATGTGGTGATGAGTTACTAAATAATTCCTTGAGCCAAGATTCACTCATGTCCATGTCAGAGCCTCTATTTGACTACTGTGCTAAGTAGGGAAATCGTTAATAAATAGGGAGGGATTATTCGTTTGAATAAATCGTCCAAATGCATGTTTTAAAGCTGTTCTTGAGAAGAACTCATCGTATCCTTCTCTTTTTGGTCCATTAACAGCCGCAATAATTAAAATACAGGTATAACGAGGGCAAAATTACGGCAGAAATAACCGCATCTTGAGATGAAAACATGGCTTTGAATTGAAATGTTTTGAGAAGCCGTCCAAGCTAGGCCCCTGGGCGGCTCACTGGCTTTGCTGCGTACGACTCCATTAGCCTGTACAGGGATCAGATGAGCTGTCAC